>CM070792.1:14142067-14153388 GCA_036346955.1 Dipus sagitta
GTGTGTTTCCTATCTTTACAACTTAGCTGGGAAGCCCAAAGTAAATAGTTTTCATAAACCTGAAAATGCCCAGTGTAAATCTGCTAGGTAGTAGGTTCTCAAACTATTTAAAGCTTATGGAAAAGCTTTGGGAGAAATGTGACCTATCAAACTGTGGCCTCCAGGACATCTTATTTTCTTATTCCTATGACAACTCTGGGAAAACATGACTACCAAACACTGGCCTCCTGCACACCCCTTTCTATCAGACTGAGCAGGTTGCTGCATTCATCTGATAGTTAGTCAGCACGCACCACTGAGCTATGCACTGTGGCCACCACAGGAAAACAGACATACAGGCTTTCCCATCACAGATCCCAAATTCATTATGTCAGGACCCTCCACAAGGAATCCACATAACATGTGATGAGCTTTTAAACAGTGGCTATAAGAATGGGGATGGGGACAGTTTCTAATGGGATCACACATTATTGTAGTCTAGTGGTCAAATGTAGGTCAAATCTTTTTTGGGGAGTAATATTTTATCAGAACACAGCCCATGCATGTACATAGGGTTTGTGCTGCTGAGAAAGACTGAGTCACTCAGAGCTGTACTGCTGGCCAAAGCTAATATACTCAGTATCTGATCCTTTATATTAGACCTGCTGATGTGTGATCTACAGCAATGACTGAAGAGCTCTTTGGTCTTGGGACCCTTGTACAGTCTCAGAAATTAATGGGGCCAAATAAGTTCTGTTATCATTACTGGACTAGAAATTTTAAAACAGTCATTAATTTAAATGTAACAAACCAATTATAACTTAATAGTAATAATGTATTTTCTTAAAAAAAACTCTTACCAAAACAAAATAAAATTTAGTGAACAGTGGAAGTTTTTCAGTTTTCCAAATCTCTCCAGTGCCTCACATAAGATAAGTAGATTCTCACATTTGCTTCTCTTTACAATCTCTCACTGTATGTTTTTCTGGATGAAATATATAAGTAAGCTCTGGCTTCACATACACAGGTAATTAGATAAATACAATATTTTAAAAAGATTTTTGGATAATTATAAATATGCTTCAGATACTACATTGAAACATGACATGTGGTTGCTAGTTCATTTATAAGCCTTCGACACTGACATTAAAATATCCAGAACCCATTGAATATGGCTCACACCAGTAACCTTAGCACGTTGGAACCTAAGGCAAGTGGATTATTCAGCCACAGTAACTTGAGACCTTAACTTAAATAAAATACAAAATCCACTTGGAATGGTCTTTTACTCATAATTTTGTGCCCTTCATGCTGGTTATTTGAAAAAAAAAATCAGTTTACTGTATTATGAAAATGTTCAAATTATACTTCATCAAGTAATATTTTAAAATATCACTTTCATCAGAAAAATCTAGCCACATTGGGTGGCTAGAAAGAGCTCAGTTCTGCAAAATTTTAATTTTTTAAATTTTTGCTTGAATAACAATTTGTGCTGGGAAGAAACACAGTCAGTTGTTTTCATGGGTACCAAGCTCACTGTGCTGATTTTCAAGAAAATCTCTACAGAATACCTGAGTCTGAGTACCGAGAGTTCATGTGTCAGTTATTTCTCTAAATTTGGGCTCCAAAATGGCAGCTTGGCTTTCAGCTCTGGCTCTTTCTGGTAAGCCAGCTGCTGCACGCCAGAACACAGAATTCTCTCTGTGATTATTTTATCATACAGAATGTTGAAACCACATGGCTAGAGATTTTAAAAGCGACTTTTTCTTAATGTGCCACCAAGGACATTCCTATCTAGCTTTTCTCTTTTTGTCTAAACACAAGTCCATGGCACACAACTCACCAACAACTGCAAAGAAGCAACCAACACTGTCTTCCTACCACTGGTGCAAAAGTGAGAGTAGACCCTTCACACCTTAGTGCTGTTATCTTCTGTGTATCTTCCTTGCAATGATCTCATCTGTTTCCTGGTGGTTGGTAGAACACACTTGGAGGTTTTGATCTAAAAGTCAAAGAACAGCCCTCAGAGGAGGTGAAGTATCCTCCAATTGTTGATGCAAAATACTACCAAATTTACAATTTTAAAAATTATCTTCATTCTAGAGCTGGGTTTTTACTTGGTTTGATTTTGTAAATGACCATTTGCAATTTAGCTTAGGAGACTGCAAAAATGCCTCATTTTAACTTTCCTATAGAAGATCTGTGAAGGAGGTTCCAAATAGAGCCTAGGACATTAGAATTGCATTCACATGGAGATAGCAACTTCCTCAGTGGTCTGTAATTGGGCATCAGACTATCCAACTTGTTTTTATGTTTTCTTTTTCAATGCATTTTATTTGAGAGATAGAAAGAGGCAGAGTGATAGAGATAATATGCATGGCAGGGTCTTCAGCCACTGTAAATGAATTCCAGACACATGGGTCACATTGTGCAACTTGCTTATGAGAGTCCTGGGTTATCAAACCTGGGTCCTTTAACTTCACACACAAATGCCTTAGCCTATAAGCCATGTCTACAACCCTAATTTTTTGTTCTATTCAAATGTTTGCATATGTTTTTTTTTCTTTTCAGATCTTATGGCTGTTGGATATGAGTTCACCAGGGTCCACTCAAAATGACCATTGTTCCAGCCCCATTCTCTATTCAGCTGCCTCTGTGTGAGCAGAACAATTAGAAGCACAGCTCCATTCATTTCCTAGCTTGCAGGCAGCCATTTCTCCACAGCTAGAGGGGGAAGGAAGCCGAGTCAGTCAGACTGTGGCCTGGGTCCACTGCAATGGCAGCTCTCACCTGGCTACAGAACAATGCCGGGTGCTCATGAGTAGAGCTGTTCATTGTGGATGAGTTTTCTGGGGTTTCCTTCATGTTCTTTCCATTCAGTAAACACCAGCAGCTCGGGGATCAGAGGGAGACGTAGGCTGATGCCGTCATTCATCTTGACTACTTAACTACTCAGAGTAGTTTCTAGCTACCCGAGGAAGAAGCTGTAAAGTTTGAGACTTTGTCAGCAAAATATTCTGGTTTCAAAAGCTCTGCCAGGTTAGAAACCTCATCTAGAATCTTACACACATACTTATTTACAACACCTTATCAGGAAAATTGACCAAATACTGTTCAGTTATTCCCTGGAAAAACTGATTTTTACTGTTCTGTTATGGGCAAGAAGTTTGACCATCTGCTTCCAAAGCTTCAAAGGCGACTTTTTCTATATGACACAGCAGCTATCGAAGGCTGAGTTAAAAACAAGTTGAGGAAGGAATAAATAATTTTGGACTCCTAAAGCTATAAAACTAATATGCAGTCCTTTCCTTCACTATAAGACATATTACTGATGTCCATGGCCAGGAGAGTGAAATGAAGATGTGTTATTACTAATGTTGTGCACTCAGGCAACTGTACATGCAAATGGAATTTTGGTGTGCTTCACCCACTTACTTAGAGCCAGGGTACATTACTGAGACTGAATGTGGAACCAACTATCACATGGAGCCTGGGGGAGAAAAAGGACACACAGGGGGATGTGTATGCCAGGCTTTTGTTCACATCGCTGTATTGTAATCCAGAACCCAAGAATGCCTTCTCCTTGTTAGATATTAGTGGAAGGGGCTATTCAGGAACAGAATATCAGTGAATGACAAATTTCCTCTGAGCACACCTTCTTTATGTGGATAGTCAATAAAAACTTCATCAGCATAAAGAATCTTTCATATTTATAAAAAGAACTATGGAAAGGATATGTAGGGATGGAGCAATGGCTCAGCAGCTAAAGTCACTTGCTTCCATTATCTGCTCAGCCAAGTTCAATTCTCTAGTGCCCACATAAGCTAGATGCACAAAAGGGTGCATGGCCCTGGAGTTCATTTGAACAGTCAGAGACACTGGTGCACCTTTATTGTCTTTGCTCACAATTATATAAAACATTCAAAAATATATTTTTATTTATTTCTGTGGAGAGTCTGCAGGTGTGTTATGATGCCACTTTGTGCATCTTGCTTTGTTTAAGGTTAACTTGTACTGCAATAATCTAACCCACCTTTCCTGACCGCACTGTACTCCCAGCTTCTAATCTGCTTCCTGCATCTAGGACTGTACACTGTTCTGTACCTCCTGGGTATCTTCATGTTTCCGCCCCTTCTCCCTCAGTCCTGTGTGCAGCTGCAAAGTCCCATTGCTGTAAACTGAAAGCAGAATCACACTGTCATTCACCCTAACCACAAGAAACTAACTGTTGGATGTTTCTGGTGGTTTTTTTTTTTTTTTTTTTTTTTTGGTTTTTGAGGTAGGGTCTCACTGTGGTTCAGGCTGACCTGGAATTAACTATGTAGCCTCAGGGTGGCCTCAAACTCTCGGCAATCCTCCTACCTCTGCCTCCCGAGTGCTGGGATTAAAGGCATGCTCCACCTCCACCACGCCCGGCTCGTGTTTCTGTTTTTTAAACATTTAGCAAGTCTTTAAAATGACTATTTTTAAACAGTAAGGGCAGTACTTTGCTATGCTTACCATTAGACTCAAATTACTTTATTCCCAAAGCATCCATGTTAGGTCATTAGATCTGACATACTGGTCAGAGTCTGGTAACAGGATGGAGCCTCAGGGAGGATGGTTTCCAGTAAGAGGAGTTGTAGGGGAAGCTGGTCATTACTCATAGCTGAGATTACATGTGTGTATATTTGCACTTTCCTAAGCAATTATATTGAACTGAAGAATTGTATCTTAATTTTATGCATCATTTCAGATCCCCAAAGGGAAAACACATCAGCTTAAATTTCAACTTTCCAAAGCTGATTTTTTTTTTTTTTCTGGATGTCCAAGTACTCAGAGTTACAGACCCACTTTGTATAGGAGGTGCCTGGATAAGAGATGCTGCCTCCCCAGCCAGTCTGAAACAATCATGGTTTAATTTGACTTCCCCAAGGAACAGTCCTTGGAGTGGAAGATGTATGTCACAGGATTGTAGGGATCCTGGAGACATATTCTCTGAAGTCGGGATCCTACAGAGTCAAGTTTTAAAGAAGAATGTCTTTTAAGTTCCTTCACAGGTTTAAAACAAAAATGTCTTGCCATTCTCTGATTGCTGGTTTGATGGCACTAAAATATTCTTTAAATAGTCTGTGCATACCCACACAAAAAATAACTTGTAAACTGTGCATGGTGGCACACACCTTTAATCCCAGCACTCGGGAGGCAGAGTTAGGAGGATCGCCATGAGTTTGAGGGCACCCTGAGACTCCATAGTGAGTTGAAGGTCAGCCTGGGCTAGAGTGAGATTCTACCTGGAAAAACCAAAATATAAATAAATAAATAAATAAATAAATAAATAAATAACTTGTAAAAGTTAAAATTCAGTTCCAAATATATCGCATAATTTTGTAAAATACTCTTAATACCATGTAAGGAGTCCTTACATAATGAAAGAATCATGGAATTTATAAGAAAACATTTTATTTTACAAAATAGTATGAAATACTTTATGAGTAGATAAAATGGTACAATAAATTTTTAAAATTCATTTTATACTTGGCCATTTAGTCTATCAGATACTACCAGGTGGTAATAAATATAGGGAGAGTGAAATCCTTAAAAATAAATAATAAAAGTTTACATATACTTGTAATTTTCACTATTTTGTCCTGAATAAGATTTTTTTTCTGTATAAGCAAAGATTGGCACCACTAAAGTAAATACATGACACTATTTCACCATCTTTAAAAAAAGAAATCTCACAAAAGATTTTTGGGTTAAATATTTTTTTCCTTAAAAGCTATATCAACCAACCACTAGATCAAAAATAACAGCTATGGGGTTAGAGAGATGGATTAGTGTTTAAGGCGCTTGCCTGTGAAGCCTAAGGACATATTTTACTTTTAAGGTCCCACATAAGCCACACACTCAAAGTGGCACATGCTTGCAAGGTCGCACATTCACACAAACTGGTGCATGCATCTGGACCTGGATTGCAGTGGCTAGAGCCCCTGATGCACCAATTTTCTCTCTCTCTCTTCCTATCTGTCCACCCCCACTCTCTCTCACACACATACACACATCAAAAACAACTATGACTGAAATCACACCCAAGATTCAAACCACATAAAACAATAACTGGATCAATTTCAGTAGACCAAGACCACCAGTCAACACATTTGGATGAACATATCAATCTTAGTTTTATGAACTGTTCATTTATATACATGGTGACATGCAAAACAATGAAAACAAGTAACAGCATTTAAAAACATGCTTTGAAAGGTATGAAATTGATTGTTTTGCCAAGGAGGTAGCACTTAAGAATAATTTAGCACAAATATACCTTAAATATCTAAATTGTGATTCTTTTGAGTATAAATAGGTTATTATCTATAGGAAAAACAAACTCTCCTTAACAGCTATAAAGAAAAACCTGCCATGAAAAGCTTATGGATATTATGTATAAATATATACTGTATGGTACTTCCAAGCACCTAGTTTTTCAGGAGTGTTTAAACAGAATATCAAAATGTTATATATCAGGGCTGGAGATATGGATTAGATATTAAGGTACCTGCTTGCAAAGCCCAAGTACCCATGTTCTCTCCTGATCCCATGTTAGCTAGACACAAAAAGGTGAAGCAAGTGCAAGGTCACACATGCTCACTAGATGGCACAAATGTCTGGATTGCAATTTCAGTGCCTGAGGCCCTGAAACAACAATTATCTCTCCTTTCTTGTTCTCTCTAAATATAAAAAAGTTCTAAAAATACTATGTATCAATATAAAAATCTGTATAAAATGTTTATTAGTACATGATTGTTTGTGTCTAATAAAAGTCTAAACATCAAGATACAAATAAAGCAAACAGTGGAAACACTCTGATTGGTTGATTTTTAACAGGGCCAAGAATGGCCTATAACTTGTAATGCTCATATATCAGCCTTTTTAATGCTGGGAGGACAGTGCTACACCATCATGCTTTGCTTTCTATTCTCTCAGTTTTGGCAAACTACTTTAAGTGAAGGGACTATGACCTCACAGTGGTATCATCAACAAATAGAAATGGAAATAGTGGTTTCAAATAGAAACCACTGGTCTAGACAAAATATGTCCTGATGCTATACAAAACAAATGGACTTTCTGACTCATAGAAATGTTGAACCACAAAGTGAGCCAACAGGTGCAAGTTTGACCTGTTGTTTACACAAGTATGCTCAATTTAGGTACATCCTGCCAAGGCATGTTCCTTCTGGCATCGAGGTCAGAGTACTCCTGTATGAGTACAGGCAGAGATGCTCTTGATTCTGCAAAGCAGATTTCCTACATCCCTTCCACTTGCAGGTAGTGAAGGAGATGAGCTTGGGAGCAGAAATTGCAAAATATTATAAAGTAAATATTCTTTGTTTACATTATAGATCATTCAGCTTTAAAACAGAAATGAGAACTCAAGTCAAATTAATAATTTTTAAAAGACTAAATCCATGAAATTCTCATTTAGAGTGATCAGAGCATGAATAAGTCCATCTTCATTACATTCAGTGCAATGAATATGTTATACACCCACAGCTTTGATTTCTAATGCTGTAGTACATCCTAGCAAAAACAAGCAGTTATGAGGTGTGCAATTACCTTTTTCTTGTATTTTCATGAATCTTTCAGCTCCATGAAAGTAGATTTCACTCATGTATTATTTGCTAAAACTAATAATGAGTGAGAGTGGCCTACAGGAGGAACTGAACACAGGCAAGTTTTCCAGGAGACAAATTACAGAGTAGGTTTTAATCTAACATTCAAAAACTCAAAGGTGGGATAAAAGATGTCTTAGTGGTTAAGATGCAAAGCCAAGGGACCCAAGTTCTATTCCCCAGTACCCACACAAGCCAGGTGCACAAGGTGGTACATGCATCTGGAGTGTGATTGCAGTAGTTGGAGGCCCTGCCCCAGAAAGACATTCTTTTTTTCTCAATTTTTATTAACATTTTCCATGATTATAAAAAATATCCCATGGTAATACACTCCCTCCTCCCACTTTCCCCTTTGAAATTCCATTCTCCATCATATCCCCTCCCCATCTCAATCAGTCTCTTTTATTTTGATGTCATGATCTTTTCCTCCTCTTATGATGGTATTGTGTAGGTAGTGTCAGGCACTATGAGGTCATGGATATCCAGGCCATTTTATGTCTGGAGGGAGCACGTTGTAAGGAGGCCTACCCTTCCTTTGGCTCTCACATTCTTTCCGCCACCTCTTCTGCATTAGACCCTGAGCCTTGGAAGGTGTGATCGAGATATTACTCAGTACTCCAGTCACTTCTTTCCAGCACTATGATACCTTCTGAGTCATCCCAAGGTCACTGCCATTTGAAAAGAGAAGATTCTCTACCCAAAGTGAGAGTAATGTTAATATAACGGTATGAATATTAAGAGAAGTGCTTACTGGGCAGTTTGATAAGCATAGTATATACATTTTTCCAGACATCAGCAGTTGTTACACCCCTAAGGCTCATGACTACCCCTGTTTTAAGTTTTCAGTATCAGGGATGTACTCCCTCCCATGGTGTGGGCCTCCAGTCCAATTGGAGGGCAGTTGGCTTCCACCATGATAGATGTGCCACTATTGCACCTGTTGGCTCATTTGGCCTGGCTGGCCAATGATAAGGCTTTCAGTGTCCACTGTTGAGTATCTTCACTGGTGGTATCTCCAGAAAGACATTCTTAATGGCATCATCCTAATTATTTTGTTTACACTCTATGTTGTCAATTTGGGACTAGAAATGGTAATAGCAATTGTAGTAGGACAATGTAACACAAATATCTCATATAGCATTGAATACTTATAAATAAATGTGTTATTATTATATCTAACTAATATTTAAAGAAGCTGGAGAGGCTATGTAGCATGTTCATGGTCATACCATGTTACAGTCAGGTTCACATTGCTGGTAGAAATCACCCAACCAAGAGTAGCTTGTGGGGAAAAAGAGGTTTATTTTGGCTTACAGGCTTGAGGGGGAAACTCCAAATTTGCAGGGAACACAACAGCATGAGCAGAGGGCAAACATCACCTCCTGACCAACATAAGGTAGACAATAGCAACAGAAGAGTGTGCCAAAAATGGCAAGGGGAAGTTGTCTATGAAAACCATAAGACCAGCCCCAATAATGCACAGCCTCCAGGAGGCATTAATTCCCAAATCTCCATCAGCTGGGAATCTAGCATTCAAAAAACCTAAGCTTATGGGGGACACCTGAATCAAACCACCACATACCATATTGCAGTATAAGAAAGCATGTTTATTGGGCTGGAGAGATGGCTTAGTGGTTAAGCACTTACCAGTGAAGCCTAAGAACCCCAGTTCGAGGCTCAATTCCCCAGGACCCACGTTCGCCAGATGCACAAGGGGGCGCACACATCTGGAGTTCGTTTACAGAGGATGGAAGCTCTGGCGCGCCCATTCTCTCTCTCTCTCTCTCTGCCTCCTTCTCTCTGTCACTGTCAAGTAAATAAATAAACAAAAAATTAGAAAAAGAAAGCATGTTTATTGTATGATGTGATAAACTGTCCCAAACTGTACATATGAATTATCTTGGAACATAGAAACCAAGGTCTGAAATCTCTATATTTCCGCTGACAATGAGGGCACAGGCAAGGCAGAGATTATGTTTGAGGTCTGTTTGAATTATATGATTGTCTTTATGTAAGGTACCTGAAAAATCTGATCCAATCTAGAAGAAAAAGAGCCACTTTTTGTACATTTTCCTTCTTTCTTCCAAGTTTAATGATAAAATGTAAAGATACACTGATATGTGAGCTTTTCCTTATCTACATTAGAGCAGGAGCAGAAAACCCAGCTAAACCAAAGGCTTGGGCAATACAAAGGTCACAATGACTATGTAATCTAATATTTTTCAGGTTCCCTGTAATTTTTTTTATAGATTTTAACGAAAACAAAGATACCACAAGCTGTTATGACTAATAAATGCTGTTAAGTTTTTTTTTCTAATTTTTGTTTATTTTCATTTATTTATTTGAGAGTGACAGACAGAGAAAGACGGAGGAAAAAGGGGGGAAAAGGGGGCCCGGGGCCTCCACCACTGCAAACAAATCCAAAAACCTGCGCCCCCTAGTCATTGGCTAAAAGTTGGGCCTGGGAAAAATCAAGCCTCGAACCGGGTCCTTAGGGTTCAAGGCAAGCCTTTAAACCCCTAAGCCCCTCTCTCCAGCCCCCAAATTTTTTTTTTTTAAAAAAACAGCTACTTTTAAAAAAACTATTTTTAAATTTTTTCAGGGGGGAAAGCAGAGAGGGAGAGAGAAAGGGCACACCGGGCGTTCAGCCCCAGCAAATAAACCCAAAGCATGTGCCACTTGTGCTTGGCTTATGTGGGTCCCTTGGCTTTGCAGGCAAGTGCCTTTAAATCCCCTCCACTTGTTATTTTACCAAAGTATGCAAAGTACATTTTAAAGTTTTGAAATGTTCAAGTTTGGGGGTCCCTTAAAAATGTTTTTTTTTCTGATGCTGAAATGGGAATGTCTTTATTAATAATTAATTTAAATGAAAATTGAATTCATTTAACTATAATCTATCACCAAAAACTTCTGTGAGCAAGTAAAATGTTCATTTCCTTTTTTTCATACAGGGTTTTAGCAGACGCAGGGGAACAGACCACACACTGCACTTGCTTTTACGTCAAAATCACTAGGACTGCCGCATGCAAGGAGCTAAAGTATAGTTCCCTAACTGGCATTGGCCACTGGGTCATACAAAAAACATTAATGTCATTCACTTCCCGCGTATTAAAAAGGACACCTTTCCCAAAACTTTAAAAAACAAAAACAAATCATTACACTTTTATTTTCTCACTTAATGATCTGCTCTATGGGTTTCGCCCCTTTTTTACTTTACAATTTTTGGTTTTCCCCGGTGCCATACAGAAGCCCTCTATGGCACAATTTTGATAAGAGCTTGGGAAAACCCCCTTCCCTTCATCCACCCCAAAAACCCCGGGGGGAAAAACTGAGAAAAACAAATCCCCTCCCCCCGGGTTTTGTAACAGAGAATTAGAGACAGACCCCCTTGTTGACTTCTCCTGTCTAACCAAATGTTTAAAATTTATGTTAGAATTCACTTCAAAATTTAATAGTGACACTTAAACAATCAGATAAAAATTTCTCAAAAGAAAACAGCAATAATCAGGGTTTAAGTAAATTCTTTCCTTTAAGGTGGTACTCATTTCTCAAAAAATAGAATTTTGGGGTGTCTTACCTTTGAGAAGTCCACGGACCTTCGGGCCATACGGAAGCAGCAAGCAATGGTCCGCTCCCCACTGGACCAGGGTTTAAAGGGGGTGCTCCCCCCATGCCCGGTTCCGATGCAGC